>CM051364.1:16636542-16661542 GCA_028015245.1 Cardamine occulta | reverse complement strand
GTTGAACTTCTTCTACAAGGAGGATCTCAAGCTTCCTTAAATATTGGAAACTCAAGTTTGCTTGCAATTGAGCAAACTCCTCAAGATGATTTAAAGCAACTTTCAGTAAGCGTACCTGAAATTCCTCGGCAAGAATTGTATGCCAATGGGACAGCTACCGAGAACAGATCAGAAAAACAAGTCAAAATGAATGATTTTGATTTGAATGACATCTATATAGACTCGGATGATGGTACAGATATTGAAAGATCTCCTCCTCCTACGAATCCAGCAACCAGTTCTCTTGATTGTCCTTCGTGGATACATCAGTCTAGTCCGCCTCAGACAAGTAGGACTTCAGATTCAGCATCTGACCAGTCACCGTCAAGTTCCAGTGAAGATGCTCAGGTATGTAAATGTCTTACCGCATTCATTATTGTCTGAAACTCTGGATCCACTAGCTACTGATAATTCGCTGTAAACTTTTCCTTTTTTTTCTGACTCCATCTACAGATGCGCACAGGTCGGATTGTGTTTAAACTATTTGGGAAAGAGCCAAATGATTTTCCTGTTGTCTTGCGTGGACAGGTACTGGTCTACTTGATAACTCAAAGTTCTTGCTTTGTGATGTTGGAAGTTATATTGATGTGTTAATCTCTCAATATTCAGATTCTTAACTGGTTATCACATAGTCCAACTGACATGGAGAGCTACATTAGGCCTGGTTGTATTGTACTGACCATTTATCTTCGTCAAGCTGAAACTGCTTGGGAAGAAGTAAGCTTACTTTCTCTCCTCTTTGACATTTCATTTTGTCTTGTTTAGAAGTTCCACACTCATGAACTTACATCCTCTTTTCTTTTTTTTTTGCTTGGCAGCTTTCTGATGATCTGGGTTTTAGTTTAAGGAAGCTACTAGATCTCTCTGATGATCCCTTGTGGACAGCTGGGTGGATTTATGTTAGGGTGCAAAACCAACTTGCATTTGTATTTAACGGTTAGTTTCAAGAATACTTTCATCGTGTGAATACCTCTCTGGAATTCTGAGTATTTATTGTCAATTCGGAGTTGCAGGTCAGGTTGTTGTTGACACTTCCTTACCTCTAAAAAGTCGTGATTATAGTCACATCATTAGCATTAAACCGCTCGCCGTAGCTGCAACAGGAAAGGCTCAATTTACAGTAAAGGGCATCAATCTCCGTCGACCTGGCACAAGGTTTTGTTTTCTTTGAAGTTTCAGCCTTCCTTGTCTTCTTTTTCTTTTTCTTTGATGTCTAACTGTCCTTGAACCATTTTTACAGGTTACTTTGTGCTGTTGAAGGAAAATACTTGATTCAGGAAACAACAAGTGATTTGACGACTGAGGAGAATGATGATCTCAAAGAGAATAATGAGATGGTTGAGTGGGTAAACTTTTCTTGTGATATGCCTATAATGAGTGGTCGAGGATTCATGGAGGTGAGCACTTTCTATTTCTACTATGATCATCAATAAATGGTCACATGTTTATTCATCAGACTCAGAGCTTACTTGATGATTATTCCAGATTGAAGATCAAGGACTCAGCAGCAGCTTCTTCCCTTTCATAGTGGTTGAAGACGAAGATGTTTGTTCTGAAATCCGTGTTCTTGAAACCACATTAGAGTTCACTGGAACTGATTCTGCTAAGCAAGCTATGGATTTCATTCATGAAATCGGTTGGCTTCTTCACAGAAGTAAGCTTGGGGAATCAGACCCAAATCCAGATGTTTTCCCATTAGTACGGTTCAAGTGGCTAATCGAGTTCTCAATGGACCGAGAGTGGTGCGCTGTGATCAGAAAGCTATTAGACATGTTCTTTGATGGAGCTGTTGGTGATTTTTCTTCCTCCTCTAACGCCATGCTACCAGAACTTTGTCTTCTTCACAGAGCCGTGAGGAAAAACTCCAAGCCTATGGTTGAAATGCTTTTAAGATACATTCCCAAGCAGCAAAGAATCAGCTTGTTTAGACCTGATGCTGCTGGTCCAGCCGGTTTAACACCTCTTCACATTGCAGCTGGTAAAGACGGTTCAGAAGATGTGTTGAATGCTCTAACAGACGATCCTGCAATGGTGACTTTGATTTTTCCCTCTTTTCTTCAGCCATGAAATTTGATTCTCTGAGCAAAGCACTTATCTTTTTGTTTGCATCTGATTCAGGTGGGTATTGAAGCATGGAAGACATCTCGAGACAGCACAGGGTTTACACCAGAAGACTACGCACGCTTACGCGGTCACTTCTCATACATTCACTTGATTCAGCGCAAGATCAATAAAAAGTCAACAACTGAAGATCATGTAGTGGTCAACATCCCTGTTTCTTTGTCAGACAGAGAGCAGAAAGAACCAAAATCAGGTCCAATGGCTTCAGCCTTGGAGATCACACAGAGTAACCAGCTTCAATGCAAGCTCTGTGACCATAAACTGGTGTATGGGACAAGACGAACGTCTGTAGCATACAGACCAGCTATGTTGTCAATGGTGGCAATTGCTGCAGTATGCGTCTGTGTGGCTCTTCTGTTCAAGAGTTGCCCTGAAGTGCTCTATGTATTTCAACCGTTCAGGTGGGAGTTATTGGACTATGGAACAAGCTAAGTGTAAGTCTACTTTGAAGGATCTTCTACGATATATATAAATGTTACTTATATAAACCTGTGATTTCTATGTGTAACTATATGAGTATAAGATATAGAGACATGTTGAATTAGAAGATTGTTGTTGTTGTGTGTAAAATCCTCTCCTTCCTCTCTGGAACCTGAGGATTCTCTCTCTGCTTAGTATATTTTTTGTTTGACATAATAATTTGTTTCTTGTTGTAATTTAACAATGGAGATGTCTTGTACTAGCAAAAAAAATTTCTTTTCCCCTTTTGGGTTTAATGGTGAACAGATATACTATGAAACTTTGATTTATACTTTTGAAGCTTTAGATGCGTCATCACTCCACAAATGAATACTTTTATGACCTTGATGCCCATTCCAACACTTTGATGACTTCTTCATCCTGTTGTACATCTAATGCGATGCAGAGCAGAAGCTCTAAAGCTGGAATCCGAATCTCACAACCCAAGTAAGATAAGACGATTAGACGATTACAATCTCCCAGTATAATGGGTCATAAAACTAATCCGCGATGCCACCACACCAGTGCAATTACGAGGATATATTTGCCAACTGTTCCATGATTTCCCTGGAGACACGTGGGAATCCAACACACATAAGCTAGGCCGATAATCGTTACATGCAGAAATAAAATTGGCATAACAAGCAAATGCTTTCGTGGCATGACAAATAATCATCGAGTTCCAAATTATAATTGTCTCCACTTATCAAAAGCCTTTTACATTTTGGACTTCAACTCGAGACGCGTCTAGAAAACTCTGGGCCGTCGAATAAAATGGGACCCAGTCTCAGGTATTGATTTGATTCATCTCCCCATCAACACAAACATGTAATATTGTAATTTTAGGACAACTTAGAGCGGTACAAAACAACATACCGGTAATCTAACATTGAACTTTGTCCTTCTAGTGATGACTTTCTAAACCGGGAATCCAACATTGAACAATGTCATTCTAGTGAGAAACTTCCATTGACGCAACAACACACAAAACAAGAACCCGAGACTCAGTGAGTACAAGTGACCTAAAACCATTACAAAAACAATTGATATAACTTTTTAATGATGGTCGAATCTAAAACCAATAAGTCTATAAGAGTATAACCACTGTTTAACTTTAAAATCTTTAGTTGCCAAAATAAAATGTGACGAGTAACCGGCGATCTTTAAACCTTAGTTACAATATCATATCTTTTTTTATCTATTAAAAAGAACTAAAAACATTATACCACATTAATGTGGTATATCTTATCTATTAATATCTTATCTATTAAAAAGAACTAAAAACATTATACCACATTTTAAATGCTTTTTTGTTAAATTTTTATCATATAGGAGTACTAATTATTTATTTTTACATTTATGATTGCGGAAACACGAAACATATCTAGTTTATAAATATATTATCAATAAGACACCAACTTTGGATAGATATAACGACATTTTAGAAATCATACCCTTCTCCAAGGAGAGTAGCGTACCTAATACATGTAGAGTCATGAAACGACAAAGCTGTGTCTTGATTCGTTGAATTTTATTTTACGGAATCAAACAAATGGCAAATTTGGATTAGAAAGAAAAAATCCTTACTTTGTAACTCGACTCTGCTTATTTTTAAAAAAAAATCCTTAATTTGATACTCTGCTTATTTAAAAAAATAAAAACGTCTTCTCATTAATCTTCTCTGAGTCAAAAAAGATTAGTGTTCACTTGGGTTTCTTATTGTTTTCCTAATTTTAATGTTTTGTCACTAAACCCAACTTAGATCTTATCTTGATCTTTTACATATTGATGCATAACGTCTATATTTCTCTAACTTTTGACTTTTTTTTTACTCATCCAAACCAAGTCTTAAACTTTACTACTTACCTACAACAGAGCATAATGAGTACTTACTAGGAATCTGTACTTACTACTTAAAACAGAATTATAAAAGACTAACCGACTTTCTGAACACATAATTTATACAGACAAAACCATGAGATGTTGTTAGCACACAATCCTGCAAAATTCCTCAGTCGAAGAGTCATTTGCTGGACCAAACACCTCTATATCCATGGCTCGGTTCATATGACGCAGACCGGTAAATTTTGATTTCAAAGACTAATGATGTCAAGCAACTAACTATACTAATCACCAAAAGAGAGAGAGTACTAATCACCAAAACAGAGAGAGTAGATAACTAATAATAGGAAATCACACATTGTGTATGATAAACTCATCTAAATAGAGACATGGGCGCGATATGACAAAGGGATGGAGCGATGGTGATGGTTTGCTACCCGATGAAAACTGTCAACCTTTAAAATTATTTGTATCAAATTTCAATCTTTGAAACATTCGATGTAAAAACGGTATTTTTGGTTTGAATATAATTTAATATTCATTAAAAAAAAAACCTCATCCAAATAGAGAGAGTTCTAATCACCAAAGAGAGAGAGAGTACTAATCACCAAAAGAGAGAGAGTTCTAATCACCAAAAGAGAGATAGTAGAGAACTACTAATAGGAAATGACAAAATGTGTATGACAAACTCATCCATTCCCAACTTAGCAGTAAAGACCTTTGATGTCATCTTGATGGTAAAACGAAAGATGTAGGGACATGGAACATTTTTCATCTCCCCTTTCTCATTGGGTTTTCCAATTTCTGTCATTGCCACATACAGAATTTGAGCAAACTTCTCACCATTCTGGTTTGTTCCTTGGGAGATCTCCCCTGGCATCTCAAATTTCTTTTTAATGGCTTTCAGTCCTCTCGTGAGTTCGTCACCCTCCGATGCACCTTTGAATGTGGAAAGAAGCTCGGGCTTGTATTCTGTGTTCCAATTTCGAGGATACTTGTACGCCTTCTTCTCCTTGTCGGAACGTCTTCCATAGTAACATACCTGGAAAAATAAATATTATATTGCATGAGTAAAAGAATTTAATATTCAATGGAATTAAATTCTGATTAAACTGAAAATCAGATTAATAACAAAGGAAGAACGATAACATCAGAAATCTCATTTTTTTTATATCACTGTACCAAATCGAGCTCAGATTCATCACTACACCTGGTGGTTTTTGATCTTGGAATTGAGACAAGGGTGACGTTGCAAAGCTGCGGCGGAGGAAGAAAACTGAAACAGAGGAAAAACGACATAAGAAATCTCATTTATTTAGTAAAAAGTTCATCTTTTTAAAATACAAAATATACACCAAATGGACCGAGTATGCACCAAGTATTTGTAATAAATAATAATAATAATAATAGTCATTTTTTCTTTTAATGGTTCTATTATAGTTAAATTAGGGATTGATTGAACCGGGAGTTGATTGAACCAGGGTGAGAAAAAAAACCATGCCTAATTTTTGACTAAAGAAAAAATTTATTGGAAGAATAATAATATAATAAAACTGAAAATTTTGGTTTTGTTCTTTTTTCTTCCTTTTTAAAATATAAGAAGAAGTTAACTTCAACTTTTTTGAATTTTCTCTAAATATTGTACTAGGTACCAATACTTTCTCTCCTTTCTAATAAAAAGTAGGACATGAAAATAATTATACATCTCATTCTATATGGAAATAAAAGCTAACAAATACTAAAAATATATGAAAAAAATATATATACTAATTTTTTTTTCTTTTAGAAAGAGAGATTTCTTAAAATGACTATAAAAGCAAGTATAATTATCAAATTATAATGATTTATGCTTATGATGGAAAGTCTAATTCTTTATAAGTAGATGACTCAGATTGCAATTTAGAAAACTGAATTTAACTTCTTCTAATATTAAAAAAAAAAAAAAAAAAAAACCCCAAAAAGGAAGTGCTCTATGTGTTTCAACCGTTCAGGTGGGAGTTATTGGACTATGGAACAATCTAAGAGTAAGTCTAATAGGAATTTTTATTTTTATTTTTTTTGGGTTTAATATATACACTATGAAATTTGGATTAATACTTTTGAAGCTTTAGATACATCATCACTCCACAAATGAATACATTTATGACCTTGATCCCCATTCCAACACTTTGATGACTTCTTCATCCTGTGGTACATTTAATGCGATGTAAAGCAGAAGCTCTAAAGCTGGAATCCGAATCGCACAACCCAAGTAAGATAGCTCAGACAACAAGTTTTGTTGGTCCTCGAACTTCTACTAATGCTCTTGAATGATCTTTGTGTAATTAATTACACGGACTAGCGAATTTAGTGAGAGCTACAGCTGCTTCTCTTGATACATCTGGATCTAGATGGCCAAGGGCTTCACCAATTTCTCAATCATATATGTGTATCAGATGCTCCAAATGCTCGTCCCATGTTCAAATATCTAAGTAAACATTTTCAATGATAGTATGATGATCTTGTTAATATCAATCCTATCAGGTGTTACTGTTGAAACAATTTTAATAACAATCAGTGCGAGAGAAGAGAGTGGCATATTAAGACAGCAACAAAGAGTACATTACATGATCATTAACTAAAGAAAACCAAATCACATTTTGAGACTGAAAACCACAAACGATTTTAAGAGTTTCAAACAACATAAAACGTACTTAAACACACACTAAGCAGACTCTTAAGCCTTGTCTGCCATAAGAGGCTTAACAACCTCCCAGGTGAAGTCAGGATCTTCCCTACCAAAGTGTCCGTACGCTGCAGTCTTCAAGAACCTTCCATTGCCACCTCTCGTGAGGTCTAGGTTAATTGTCATCATGCCTGGCCTGAAATCGAAATTCTCCTTCACAATCTTGAGAATCTCCTTGTCTGGAATCTTCCCGGTTCCATAAGTATCAACAAAAACAGACAATGGTTCGGGTACACCGATAGCGTATGAGACCTGAACAAGCGCCCTGCGCGCTAGATCGCTGGCTACAATGCTCTTAGCTGCTTGTCTAGCGATGTAAGCACCGCTTCTATCCACTTTGGACGGGTCTTTACCCGAGAATGCACCACCACCGTGAGCTCCCCAACCGCCGTATGTGTCAATGATGATCTTGCGTCCAGTAAGACCTGCGTCCCCATGTGGCCCACCAATCACAAATCTACCAGATGGGTTTAGGTGAAAGATGGTTTTCTCATCAAGGTACTTCTCGGGAATCACAGGCTTGATCACATGCTCCTTGAGGTCACGGGCGATCTCATCGTTAGTGACAGACTCATCGTGTTGGGTTGAGATAAGAACAGTGTGAACACGCACAGGGACCATAGCACCGTTATCATTGTAGTACTCAACGGTGACTTGAGTCTTCCCATCAGGTCTCACCCATGGACAAGTCCCATTCTTTCTAACCTCAGTGAGACGAGCACCAAGCTTGGTGGCCAAGACATGACTCAAGGGCATAAGCTCAGGAGTCTCATCAGTGGCATACCCAAACATGTGACCTTGATCACCAGCTCCAATCTCTTCAGGACGTTTGGTGAAATGACCATGAACACCTTGAGCAATGTCAGGGCTTTGCTCTTCAATGTTGACCAAGACTTTGCAGTTGTCAGCATCAAGACCAACGTCAGCTGAGACGAATCCAATGGCACGACAAGTGTCACGAACAATCTTCTCGTAGTCAACTTTGGCCTTAGTGGTGATTTCACCAAAAACCATGACCATGTTGGTTTTGGTACAAGTCTCACAAGCGACTTTGCTTTGAGGGTCTTGCTCAAGGCAAGCGTCGAGGACTGCATCTGAAATTTGGTCACAGAGTTTGTCTGGGTGTCCCTCGTTCACAGACTCCGATGTAAATAGAAACGATTCCATTTCTTACAAAGCCTGCCACAAACATATCATCATTATAAACCAAATTGTACAAAGATACTCCATTTAAAACATTATGAACGAACTCAAGATTTGAAAGAGCCCAAAAGCATTACAAAAAATTAAGCTTTGGATTCCCGAACCCAGAAGCAAAACAGAGTCGAATTAAGAAAATTTTAAAAATCTAATTTTGATTAACTAACATCTAGTAGAAGGGAAAGATGTCGAATAATAAAATTTGGATACAGATAAAGCAAATTTAGTGTAACCGTTGAGAAAATCCCAGATCAGTGAGTGGAAACAGAGATAAAGTCTATAAAAAGTTGGTCGATGAACAGCTAAATCTCACAAACAAAATATATATCCTAAACCTAAACGAAAAAGCGGAAATGATTGGCACAGATCTGGATGAAATGAAAAAGAGAGAGACCTGTGGAGAGAGGTAAGAGCAAATCTGAGGGAGAAGCAGAAGTAGAAGCAGCCGACACACTACAAGCAATGGACACAATCCTTAACGTCTTCCTTTTATACAAAACTATTTTACTCTCTTTGCCTTTTTAACCTTATGTAACTGGTTACTGGCTGTATCGGTCGGATCTTTTCTACTGCAACCATTCAATTTTTTTTTTTTTTTTAAACCATTCCATTTTCGAAAACACTCAAATATTATATGCCCAGATTTTATTTTTTATAAATTGAGATTCTTTCCGTCTTAATCAGTGGATTTTAATTGATTTGAATATGCAAACAAAATCATGTATTATTACTTGATTCTTTTTTTGGTATAAAAAAAATAGAGAACATAAAAGTTGTTTGTCGTGATCTTAAAAGCTTCAAAAGAAGCAGGATTTTTTAGTTGGATTTATGAATCTACTGAATTAAGTATGCTTCAAGTAGTTGGTGATAGAGAATGACATTTACCAGTTCCCTCTCATTTGCATCTTTTTTGTTTGTTTTACTGGGACTACCGGTCAACCACCAACCCCAGCCGGTTAAATCAGGTTGACGGCATGGAATGAAATGAATCCCATGATGCATGAGTCAGCACGTCACCATTAACCAAATCTATATTTTTCCTCAAAGTCAGTAAAGGAACCACCAACCAAACCGCAACCTAAACCGAATATGCTGCGTATAAACCGGGAATCCGGCTTTGAACCATGTCCTTCTTGACAGGTACATACGGTTGGTGTGATTAATTAGTGGTTTTTAGTTCACCAGTCACCACATAATCATGACTTAATTCAATTCAATTTATAGCTCACCGTATTTTTAGATCCAATATTTTATCATAGGAAAAGAAGAAAATTAAGATGTTGATTTTTTGTTTTTTTTTTGGCCGGCAATTAAGAAGATGTTGACTCGGAGAAGAAAAAAAACCATTTTATAGACCTTATCAAATAGCGAGTATTTTTTTCTTGAATCGATCCAAGACATCTAATTAAACATGGATCAAACAAAACGATGCTAATGCCATATACTAATACTTAGCATAAGCTTGTCATTACATCAAAAGACACAAGACACTAGTAAAGCTTATATGACTATTTGATTCTTAGACTTGGTTCATCTATTTAAAATCTTTCTACTGCAATCTCGGTTCTAACTTGTATTTTGAGCTCATCTTTCTCATCATTGTTCATCTTCCTGAAAAAGCAAAATAAACAATCGATTGTGTTATTAGAGGAAAAGTTTTGCACTTCCTCTCCGCCAAGCACCACGAAGTGGCAATCCACCGGTAGAGTTCTGGCTCCTCTTGGAGTTATCGATCTTAGATTCTGATTCAGGCTCTGCGTTAGAATTCCTAAGATCTAGTACTGCAGCCATTGATTTCTCGCCTAGTCGTGCTCTGAGAAACTTTGAAGTTTTCTTAGGTTGCTTGCCTGTGTCACCTAATCCCACTCCAGCTGATGAAGAATCCACCAACGTTGTCACTTTTGTTTTGCCTTTGTCTGAATGATATGTGTCCTTCTCTTTTAATACCTTCTCTTTGTCTCCATCCTGAGATTTGTCAAAAACTTGTAACTTCCTCACTGTATCCACAACGCTATCTCCCCTAGAGTCACTGCTAGTTTCAACCTTCACAGCTTTCCCTTTATTTCTCTTTGAGCTAATACTTTCTTTTGCTCGGGAACTGCTCTGCAAAGCACAACCATTCTCCACTGAGTCATTTCGTCCTCTCAAGTAGGCATTGTGAGTATCAATGAGTTCCTTCTGCCTCTTAACGTCAGGGCAGAGTCTAGCCATATCATGAACTAAGTGAGACAATCCATAACCTTTCACGTATTCTAAGTAAGTTCTGGCATCGATGGAACCACGCCGATACTTTCCTGATGTATCCTTGAAGGCCGTAAATAACTCTTCATCGTGTCCAAGACTGGCACGTATTTTTTCAACCAAACTCTTATTGTCAGACTTTACATCAGAAACACCTTGTGCTACTTGGATGTTCGATGCCTTTGCACTAGTGGTTGACGACCTACGATTTTGCACAATGGAAACTGGAGGAGAATCAGAATGAGAAGGCTGCTCTAGTGATCTTGTATCAGACATTTTAGGGGACGAAGATGAGTGATGATGATTCCTCTTTGCATTACCGGAACTCAGTGAAGAACCAGATGAGCATCCACCAACTATGGTATGTTTATTACGAGCATCCTGTGGAATTGCAGATGCAAGAGTTCTAGTAATTTCAGCGCTGCTATGGTGCCTAGATTGAAATTGAGCAGAAGCACCATAAGATTGTACATTGCTTGTAACTGATGCTTGTGTTGGGGCTCGGTTTAAAGCTGGCCAAGCTCGAGAAGAACCAGAAGTTACATTTATATTTGTTTGATGTCTTAGCCGAGTAGTCTGATTCTCTGTGTTCTGTCCAAATCTTGATTGGCTTCGGTTTGCTTGCACAGAGAGCGGAGGAAAAGAAGATTCTCCAAGACGTGAACCTCCAGAGCTCCCCACATGTTGAAGAAGAGCATTACCGTCAGTAATGGCATAAGATGCTTGAGATTCCAGAACCGCAACATTAGGCTCGCGACGAGATGATCGGCGTCTTTCTCTGCGACTGTTCTGGTATTGGAAACTGGCTTGTATCTGAAACAGAACCGAATATTAAACACACTTAAGCAAACCAAAAGATAGAAAAGAGGAGTAACTGGAAAGAGTTGTTACTCTGAAATGTTACATGCCTGTAGTAATGCGCTTTGTTGAGACTGAGACACTCTACCACCATGATCAATAGAATTATGCCTCTAGAAACAAATGCAAGTGATCCTTCAAACATCATTGTGTATCACCATAGAGCAGAGCATAACAAACAGTGGGAATAAAGAAAAGGTGCTTACTTTCAACTCAGCTTCGATTTGGAAAACTATAAACTTCTTAGCAAGGCAGGTTTCGTCTTCACATAGGAAATGGTCAGTTCGGAAATGAACCTGTTGCAACATACCATAAGAGATTACATTTACAGCCACAACATACCATAAGAGATTACATTTACAGCAACAACATACCATAAGAGATTACATTCATACCTCCAAATCATCATAGTTTCCATAATATTCATATTGTCCTGGCTTCAGCCTGCATTGCCAAATTGGAGCAAATGAAATCATTTTGGAGTCAATAAAACTCATAGCTGTCACAAATACAAATAGCATTTACCTTTGGCATATATGACAAGTGTAGTGCTCTCTAGACATATGAGTGTATAGCTCATTACCACCATAGAATGGTCTCTTGCAGAATTCACACATAGGATGACCAGTGAAGCCTCCTCTTTCACTCTCACTTCCATCCACTTCCGAGTCACCACTACTTATATGTTGACTCAGCTGTGCCTTAGTAAACAACTTTTGTTCACAAATAAATACCTGTCAATGTCATAACAAAGCATGAGCTTATTCATTTAGAAATCTTTTAACTCGAAATCAAGGAAGGTAATTTGGGATCCTGACCTTACGACCTACAAGACACAAACTACACATATGCAATTTGTGGTGATGATTTAAATGATTCTTCAAATGTTCAACGCTCTTAAACCGCACACAATGGTTAGGTCCTTGTTTTGGTTGACTCTTCTTAGTCTGGTCACACGAAGTACAAGAGAGTCTGCACATTGCCTTGATACTTGTGTACTGGTTCAAGTCATCAAAGAAAGCTTTGGTTTCTCCATGAAACCATAAAGATCCAACTCGACCTTCCTTTGGTTCTAATGGGAAAGAAGTCGAGAAATCACTAATCATATAAGTATAGTCACCCAAAGCCTGCAACGGGAAGAGCAGATAATGTAAATGTAGCCTTAAGACTCAATCAATTTTTAAAAAAATTACAACTTTTCACAATTTCTTAGAATATTTTGCCATTAAGAGTAACAGAGAGTGACATTGAACAAAAACCCTAACCTTTGTAACGAAGACGACGGGGCATTCGGTTTTGCAGATACAGCATCGATGATCATTGAATATGAACCGAAGACGAACGACGCAAGTAGAGCAAACCTCTCGGTGGCCACAAGATCCGTAAGCAACCCATTCCAAATTCTCCGCGCAAACGGCACAACTATCATCCATATTTTTTTCTCCTGTGTGAGAAACTTCCAATGACACAACAGCACACAAAACAAGAACCAGAGAGTACAATGACATAGGTTTATAACATACATATTATTAAATATTGTGAAAAATAACAAAAAGGGGATGTAGCTCAAATGGTAGAGCGCTCGCTTTGCATGCGAGAGGCACGGGGTTCGATCCCCCGCATCTCCAAAACTTAGTCATTTTTACACAAAGATTCTTTACTATATAATATGTACCAAGTCTTTTTTTCTTTCTCACCCCCTTCAATTATTATTATCACATTAATTTACCATTTCTACCCGCACCAACCAACCACATGCATCAATGTCATACTTTTCATGATTTTTATTTTTATTTTGAATAGTTATCATAACTTTACTATATTATTTACTTAAAAGCAAAAAAAAGTACAATACTTTGTTTAATGGGTTATAGTCAAATTAGGGATGTGCTCGGTTGAATTGTTTGGCATGTGCACCCATACTTAAACACGTGCTAATGGGTTCGGCATTGAAAAATAATTATAACAGTCATTTTTTCTTTTAATGGTTCTAGGGATGGATTGAACCGGGAGTTAATTAAACCGGTTTTCTTTCTCACCCACATGCATTAACGTTTAGTGCCGTCAGCGAGGGTAAATGGATCCAGTGACCCCGTTTCATTAAGGATGCCTTGAACTCTAATGGCTTCTAAGAGGTAAGGATTGGTTGAGCCGTTTCTTTTTATCATCTCAACGGTTTCTCTGTAAGCGCTAATTTTGAGCAATTGTGTCAGTTTATTCGTAATCGACATTTAGTGTTTTAGTGTTTAGTGTTTTTTTTTTGGTTTCTGATATGCGTTGGTTCACTTATGTAAGCAAACGAATCAATGTCAATGTTTCAATGAATGTAGGTTATTCGAAAAAAGGAGAATCTTTGTTTGAATGCTTGAGACTGTGTTTTTTCTACATTTCAGGTAACATATATCACATGTGTGTAGCTATAATTCTACTACAGGGTGGGGAGAGGTAATAATTCACAAGTCTTTTATGTTTTCATGATGAGATTTAATTATGAAAATAACAATAGTTCACATGCCTTGACATGAATATTGTTTAAGGATGTTTAAGATTTAAGTATTCCTTTTGAATTGTTTATGGTGAAAAGGAATAATTTGTAAATTTGTTGCCTTTGTTATGATTAGACTAGTCTTAACAAAAAAAAATCATTCTTTGAGTATTAATAGGTTTGTGAACGCTTGAAAAGTCTGGAAATATACAAATACCAACCACAACGCCATTAATTAGTATCTTTCTATTCATTTTTTTTGTATTTTATAGATTAGAGTTTGTACGAAATTCACTTAAATTAAGATGAATGTAAAAGTTAAAAAAAAGATTGATACGATAATTTTTTCTTCAAAATCCATAATTTCAAATTTTATATAGTATATATTTTTTAAAATTTAGCAATTTAGTTTTAAAAATGCGGATTGGGACCATTTTTTAAGTAATTGTTAGCTTTTATTTCCAAATAAAATGAGATTTATAAGAGCATTTCATTTTATAGTTATTTATTGTTATAAACCGGTCCTATATTTCCAAATAATATTTTATTTATTGTAATCCAGAATTTCTAATGAGTTGTTTTAAATCAACTCCCGGTTCAATCCATCCCTAATTTGACTATAATAAAACCATTAAGAGAAAAAGTGATTTTATTTTTATTTTAATGCCGAACCCATTAGCTCGTGCTTATGTAAGGTTGCACATGCCAAAAAATTCAAATATTTTTCACACCGAACACATCCCTAATTTGACTATAAACCCATCAAACAAAATATTGTACTATTTATTTATTTTTTAAGTAAATAATTTAGTAAAGTTATGAGGACTACTAAAATAAAAAATAAAAATCATGAGAACTATAACATTGATGCATGTGGTTGGTTGGTGCGGGTTAGAAATGGTAAATAAATGTGATAATAATTGAAGGGGTGAGAAAGAAAAATACTTGGTGCATTATCTCCATAGTAAAGAATCTGTGTACAAATTTGATCACTAGTTTTAAAGTATAAATATGTTTTACATATTTGAGGCTTATAACAGGACGGGGATGTAGCTCAAATGGTAGAGCGCTCGCTTTGCATGCGAGAGGCACGGGGTTCGATCCCCCGCATCTCCAAAACGTTTTTTATTTATTTCGAGGTGTTTTTTTTTTGTTTTGGGAGTTATGGATCTTGTGTTACTCTTCTTTGGTTCTGGATTTGGTATCTAAGTTCAAAAATTCTAGGTGTTTGTATGGATGTTAATTAATTATGCTCTCTAATTCGCTACTCATATCACCATTGCTTGGAATTGCTTTAAACTTCATTTAGATCTCTGTTCAAAACTTATTGCATGATTGATATATCACACAACCAAATTTTCAGATTACAGAGATTAATTTTTGGTTCTATGGGGGTATTTGGGTTAGGGCTTTACAAAAGCATTTGGGAATAGACAAGGAAAGCATGAGTTTTTGGCTTTTACAATTGCAGCATAAGCTCCATAGCAAGGAACGTGAACAACCGCCATGCATAAGTACCTGAGAATATGTTGTATTGTTCGTTAGTATACAGTTTCTATATAGAATTAAGAATATAGGATTAAATTTCTTTCTATTGATTTATTTGTTTATATTTATATATATATATATATATGTAATAATATATAGATACTAGCATTATTCCTGTTTTTAAAATAAAAGTTGACATACGAACATTCAATTTGATATATTTTTTTATTTTCCCGTGATTTGTATGTTTATAACAATAGGGACAGAATTTTCTCAATTCCAATCGCCGATTCTTTTGAGTAACATATCTGGAAATTTCCGCTGATTCTTTCTTAATATCATTTCGAACACAACTGGTATTTCAATTATGATCCTAAGAACATTTATAAGATTGATTAGATTTAGATGCGATTAAGAAAGATGAGTACCATAGAGGAGCCCATGGCCTATCAAGCTCGAGGAACGGATATGGCCACCTGAGAATACAAGGTTACAATATATCTTATAGGTTGTGATTAAGGATCATCATTAGTGCTTACCAAGTGAAGCCACATGCGTGGATGATCCATTGGAAGGCAACATAGAGACAACTCCATAGCACGAAATATCCAATTCGAAACCAAGGAAACAACTGAAACCAGAACAAAAGCATTTCTATAGGTTTTTTTTTCTCATGATTAATTTCAATTTTTTTTTGCTTACAAGGCTATTGAGGACTGTTTCAAGCAGGAGGAAGCCTGCATTTGCCGTGTGCATGCAAATCATCAACTGCTTGACCATATATAAATTCGTTAAGTTGATGATATTGCTTGAGTAGTCGATTTTTGGACAGAGGCTGAAATGTTCTTACCGTGTTTAAACCGAGGTGAGTATTTGATTGGAAAGGAATTATAAGTAGCCAAAACACAACGTCTGTGAGCACCACAGCCCCTGCACTTGTCTACAATACAAACCAGATACATGAATTAGTTTATGAGTGTGTATAAAGCAAACTCTTGGGTATGTGTTGACACTAACCTGAAAAATTGTCTGCATGAAACAACCATAAACCTCTAATCTTTTTCTGAATTCATGTCCATCATTTTCCAGTGTTAGCTCTTTGGAATATTCCAAGCAACCACATACTGAAGCTACAATCCCCATCTGCAGAGAAACCCATGGACGTAAACAAAATCTAGATTTAACACTTTTATTCGAAATCCGTAAAGACATACCGCAAAGTAGATGATCACAAGCATGAAGGTCCATCTGTTACAAAACCAAGTAACGTAAGTAAAAGAATGAACAAATTCAAGTCGGATTAAAATCACAATTTTGGTTACAACAGTTAAGAAAAAAAGTTCACTCTGTGTAATAGACAAAGATGCTTGCGTCCCACTTCATGACGTCCCAAGTCAATAAAGCAGCCATGGAGAGAAAAGAGATGGAACGAGTCAACAGAAGCCAGCCAGGATGTAACCTTCTCCAGCAGCTGGTCCATAGCCGAGCCGAACCTAGGCTCTCTGATCTAGAAAGTAACGAAATATTGAACGCCGTTTCTTCAATGTTTATGCAACCTCTTTCTTTGCGCAATAGAAACCACAAGGATGCAAAGATTGCAGCCGAGACTATACCAAAGCAGATGAAGTCATACCAATAAACAATCAATGCCATCATTTACTAATAATTATTGTAAAAAAAAAATATTAGTTGGTTGGTGTCTTTGGTAAATTGAGAAGTTTATTTATGAATGAATTGACAGGTGAGTGTTTTCCACGTGAGAGGACCAACTGTTTTGACCGTTTGGTACTCGTTTATAAATTGACAGTTAGATAAAATATAGATGCATTGTTTTCCACATCAGTCTCCTCTGTTATATCACAACAGTCAAAACTGGCTCTGTCTTTCCCGATCGAAATGGCGACGTTTTGGCCCAGTTCTTCCTGTAAGTCAACGATGACCACCTTAGCTCCGTGGTCCGTGAACAGCCTTAGCTGCTTCGGCTCCAATCCCGCTGGCTCCGCCTGTTATAATTACGATTTTGCCGTCCAATCTTCTACATGAATTAATCAAACATTTGAATGTTATATTTTATATATAAACCCAATTGAGTAGTGATAGATGAAGAAGCACTTGCCTGAGTCCCGACATTGCCGATGGATTTCAAAAGATGTATACACCGTTATATAATGCCGAGCCGAGTATATTTATAACCAAGAGTTGCATTTCACAATCTATTACTTCTAACAACTTTACTCCAGCATTTTTTTCCTTTTTCTTATGATTTCTTTTTGTCATCTAGTATATAATTTATGCATGCACATTTAATTGTTCATTCCCAAACGCCATGTTTTTCGAGCTATTTATGTCGACCATTGAAGCATCACACGTTCCTTCACATATGCTACGTAATAATGTTGCCCTTTTTTTTTTCTTTTGTCAAACTAATGTTGCCCTTTTTTTATTCAAACTTACTACAGTGCACATACGTACGTCATCGCTTACGAATATAATAGCGTTATAACTTTCAATGGTGTTGATAAACTATATTTTGGGAAAAAGGGGATAAACATTGATTTATGGAATATCACAATCTTCATATGGCATTAGTCAATATTCAACAAAAGAGTAACTTTCACACGGGCTTAACGACGCTATAACCACCGTCAACAGACAGATTCTGGCCGCTAACGTAAGCCGAATCATCCGAAGCCAGAAACAAAGCCGCTTGTGCCACGTGTCGAGCCTTAAGCACCACACCCTTGAGAATCCCCGTGGCGGCGCAATAGTCCTCCACCATCTTCACCGTTTCCTCGTCACGGCTATTAATCCCTGTAGCCACCGCGTAAGGCGCAACACCGTTGACTCTAATCCCATACTTCCCTAGCCCGCCACACGCCGATTTAATCAGCCCGAGGAGTGCGTGTTTCGACGCCGTGTACCCATGAGGTCCCAGACCACCGATCTTTGCCGCAATGCTTGTTGTACATATGATGGACCCGCGCGTGCCTTTCTCCACCATGGCACGTGCCGCGTGTTTGATAAAAGCAGCTGCACCACGAACGTTGACCGCCATAGTTCGGTCAAACTGTTCGAGATCCAAGTCCAGAAAGCTTCCCGGCTGTTCCATGACGCCGGCGTTACTAAACAGAACGTCTAGCTTTCCGTACTTTTCGACGGTGAACTTAACGGCGTTCTCTACCTCCGTTTCGTTAGTAACATCGCAACGGTAAAAACTTGCTTTGTCTTTGCCGATCGAAACGACGACGTTTTGACCCATCTCCTCTTGTAAGTCAACGATGACCACCTTAGCTCCTTGTTCCGTGAACAGCCTAGCGGCTTCGGCTCCAATCCCGCTAGCTCCACCTGTTATAATTACGATTTTGCCATCCAGTCTGCTGTATATTAACGTAAACGAAATGTAATTATGTAAGCAAATATGTCAGTAAACATTTATAAATGCTTTGGAGTCACTTACCTGAGTCCCGACATCTTTTAACGATTTCAAAGGAGACACAGAGACTATATGTCGAGACAGGTATATATATACACACACTTATCATTTATATAGACACAGAGATTACTCGATGCACCATTCTATTTCTGTATATTAAATTTTTTAACAGTTGACTTTTAATGAATAATTATGATCAATATACATATACAACAAAACAAAACAAAAATGATCCTTCACAGTACTGGTGGCCTTCAATCAAAAAAAAAAAAAAACTATACCATCCTTTATTATCGCACCTTCGCCTTCAATTTACATATACCGAACAACTACCTATATGGATGACCATTCCATGCCAGGTGCAGTCGATTAATAAAAAAAATCGTACTTATTTAAATTTCTTTTGTAAAATGATCATTAGTAAGTTAAATTTCACTTTAACAAAATAAAATTTTAACATTGACTTTACTAGTTTAATCATATGGATTTAAAATTCTTTGATGAATAAACTTGATTAAGTTTGGCCAAAAAAGAGTGATTATCGTAGAGGCTCGAAAGCCGAATAGAAAGGCCCATTAGGGCACTATCTGATCAAATAAACTTTTTCCTTATTTGTTTAGATAATTATATCCTCGAGATGTGCAATTGGTTGGATAATGGATGTTTCAATATAAAATTACAACATCCACATTTCAAGGAAATTGCTACTTCAGAAACTTCTCAATCCCCATGTTTCTACAAATTAAGTCAACTTTTGACCCAATAATTTTAAACTAATACATCATGGGATCTTTGTGGCCAAATTGCAGCTACGGCTTAACCACCGAGTAACCGCCGTCAACGGCCAGGTTCTGTCCGCTAACGTAAGCCGACTCATCCGATGCTAAAAACAGAGCAGCCTCTGCCACGTGGCGAGCTTTTAACACAATGCCTTTTAGATTCGCCGACGCTGACGTGTTCTCTTCCACCACGTTTGGCTCCATCTTGAAACCATTACAAACTAACGGTGTCGCGACCCCAAACGGAGCCACGCCGTTTACTCTTATCCCGTATTTTCCTAATCCACCACTAGCTGATTTGATCAAACCCAATAGCCCATGCTTCGACGCCGTATACCTATTTTTTTTTTCCGAATTTTCGCAACAAAAACTAAATTTCAATGAGTTGTTGCAGCATAATTATTTTGCTACTTATAATACAATACATGGTTGCGTAGTGGTCTTATTATCACTTAAAATTATTGTTAATTGGTTTTGCAATGGAAGTTATATAAAAATAAAGAAACTTTGTCGTGAATTTTTATTTTTACCCGTGTGGTGCCGTCCCGGCGATCTCAGCCGCGACGCTGGTTGTGCAAATGATAGAGCCACGCGTGCCTTTCTCCACCATGGCACGTGCCGCGTGCTTGATGAATGTGGCTGCGCCGCGGAGGTTAACAGTGATTGTTCGGTCTAACTCGTCGATATTTAAGTCGAGGATGCTCACAAACGGCTCTATAACGCCGGCGTTACTAAACAGAACGTCTAGCTTACCGTATTTTTCGACCGTGAACTTAACGGCATTTTCAACTTCCGACTCGTTCGTAACATCGCAATGATAATAACTCGCCCTGTCTTCTCCGATAGAAACGACAACATTTTGGCCGAGCTCGTCTTGTACGTCAACGATAACGACTCGAGCTCCGTGTTCGGTGAATAACATTACGGACTCAGCCCCAATCCCGCTTGCTCCGCCGGTTATAATTACGATTTTACCCTCTAACCTGCAAAGAAACAAATTGTTATATAATGAACGTGAGATCATGTATAAATTTGAGCAGAAAATGATATGAGAGATGAGGAAATTGCCTGTTTCTAGACATTGTTGAGTCGTTTTGAAAATTTGAAGGATGTAAAGCTACGAGAAGGACGTGTAGATATTTATACATGTGAATACATAATATATGTATTACGTTAAAAAGTCAACTCTATCGTGCCATGTGGGTTTCACTTTTTTTAATGGCTCAAGAATTGTTTTGACCGTCTGAGTTATGCACCGTAATAGTTACACTTATTCATATTTTATAAAAATGAAGTTTTTATCTGGTTAAAATTATATTGTTATAATTAATTCAAAATCATTCTATGTTTTTTTTTATAAAAAATTCATTCTATGCTACAGGTTGATTACATATATACGCTCTTCAAATAGTCTTTAATTGCTTGTTGGGATTATGTCTTTGAGATCAACATAGAGATAAAGAAAAAAGCAAAGATTAAGAGCATCTCTAATGGTAGAATCTTTCATGGGATTCTTACCAATATTTTAATTTTAAATTTTAAGAATCTCATGCTAAGAACCTTTAAAATAATTTTTAAATAAAATTTTTTAGATCTTTTCTCTCCTCATGCTAAAAACTCCTCTAATACTGATCATTATTTGTTATTATAAAATTTTAAGAACCTCTCTTCTAAAAACTCCTATTGGAGATGGTCTAACTTGTAAACAAAGGAGAAATGATAAGATTTCATAAGAATATGAGGTTGCTATCATGTGAGCAAGTGGGAATATTTCTTTTGTCTCTTGAACAAGTGGCATTGTTTGATAGATTGATTAACAAAGAGAAACGGAACTCTCTTTTGACTTTGGTGAAACGGAGGCGGCCAAACCAAATTAGAGAAAGTGACTGTGCGTGTGAAACTGCAAAGATGAGAAAACTGAAAATAGAAAGGGAAAGAGTCTCTTGGTTCCAAGAGAGATTCAACGTATTTATCTAGTGGAGTGGAGACTTTTTTTTCTTTTTTTTTTCGATAACCCATGCAATTCAATTTCGAACGATGATTTTTAAACTTGTAGATATAGTGCTAGACCGGTTTGAATTATCGAACCGTATTAATTTATTCCATTTGGTTGACCAAAAAATATCATCATTTTTATATAGAACATGATATTCCATAACTAAAAGCATCTTTCGTCAATCATAAAGAACTAAACCCAAAAGATCCCTCCTGATACAAGGAAAACAAAAAATGGGAAAGAAAACAGAATCTTGATAATGTTTTTTTTTAATTAAATCGATTCAAGAACTAACATACATTGATCAGTAACGATCCCACTAGGGAAAACAACACCGATTTTTTTATTTTTTTAGAAGAGAGTCTAAAACCATTATTTTGCTAATCAAGCAGGCTTAACGACGCAAAAACCACCATCCACTGCTAAGTTTTGACCACTGATATAAATCGACTCATCAGAAGCAAGAAACAGTGCAGCCTCTGCCACGTGTCGAGCTTTCAACGCAACACCTTTAAGAATCCCATTAGCTTCGCAATACTCCTCCGTCTGTTTCCCCGTCTCCTCGTCGTGGCTAGTCATCGCTGTCGCCACCGCAAAGGGTGCGACGCCGTTTATCCTAATCCCATGTTTCCCCAAGTCGCCACAAACCGATTTAATCAGCCCCACGAGCCCATGCTTCGACGTTGTGTATCCATGAGGTCCTTGACCACCGATCTCCGCCGCAACGCTGGTCGTACAAACGATGGACCCACGCGTGCCATTCTCCACCATGGCACGTGCCGCGTGTTTGATAAATGCAGCCGCTCCACGAACGTTGACCGCCATTGTTCGGTCAAACCGTTCGAGATTCAAATCAAGGATGCTTCCCGGAGGTTCACAGACACCGGCTTTGCTAAACAGAACTACACCGGCATTGTTGAACAGAACGTCTAACTTTCCGTATTTTTCGACGGTGAACTTAACGGCGTTCGCTACCTCCGTTTCGTTTGTAACATCGCAACGGTAAAAAGTTGCTTTGCCTTCCCCGATAGAAACGGCGACGTTTTGGCCTAGCTCTTCTTGTACGTCAACTATAACAACTTTAGCTCCGTGGTCAGTGAACAGCTTAGCGGATTCGGCTCCAATCCCGCTTGCTCCGCCTGTTATAATCACGACTTTGCCATCCAATCTTCTGTACACAGACAAAGGTAGATAATTAGATTTGTATTTTGTAAATGAACTAATCAAAAATGTGTGTGTGCGAGAAAGAGAGATTATGGACTTGCCTGCTTCCTGACATTGTT
The DNA here is from genome assembly GCA_028015245.1 of Cardamine occulta. Taxonomy (NCBI): domain Eukaryota; kingdom Viridiplantae; phylum Streptophyta; class Magnoliopsida; order Brassicales; family Brassicaceae; genus Cardamine; species Cardamine occulta. Next base: position 16,638,593 of record CM051364.1, on the reverse strand, counting down.
AAATTAGATTCCAAATGATACAGTTATACTCGAAGATAATATCTCGATCCTAGTATTTATAATGTTTACATGACATCATATATAGATAGTTCTTTTAATCATGATAAAAGTTTTGACCGAATCTTTGTGTTTTCAAGTTTTAATTGAGTATTAATTTTAAAAAGGAAGTAAATCTCATTTATCTAAATGTATGCATGTTCTACACTTTTATGATGTTCCTACTTTCCTAGATAACATACATTGTACTTGCTATATATTAATATTTTAAAAATATTGTTCCGGATAATAAATTGCTTTCATTCTAAATATATATTTTCCTAATAAGAAAATTTCTTTTACTGTAAATATATATATATATATATTTAGAATGAAAGCAAATTCCTGATAGGGATATATATATATATATATATATATATAAACTAATATCCATATATGAAATATATTACGTAATACAAAGCTTTTAAATTTTTTAGTTATTTGTGATATTTTCTGTATACGGAAGATTTTTCCAAAACTTTTAAAAATATTTACGGTATAAGGAAGATTTTGCCATCTAAGCTTATATGTCTACAAAAGAAAATTATGTAGTATAGTCATTGTTGCCATACTCCCGAGTCCAAATTCAATTTGTTTAACTGAAAAATAATTATTCTCATGTCGCGGATATATTTATACTTTATAGGCGTAAAACCAACTTTGAACTTTATACAATACCATTCTAACTTTAAACTAATTGTGTCTTTTTTATTCTTCTAATAAAAAAATTAGCGGAGAGAAAAATCTTTAGTCAGCTGAACTCTTTCACACCCACGCGAAGATGTAAAGTTTTTCATTTTCAAGTTTTTTTTATCTTTAAATGTTTTTTCTTTGCTAAATGGTAAATATCATTGAAAATGAAGTGTTTAGGTGTTATAAATTGTGAAAGCAAAATGCTTAATCTAGAGATTCAGAAGTTTTCGGTTGAGATTGAGATGGCTCTACGATTGTTTCATCGTTGATAATCTTGCTGGAAACAGATTTTTTAGCTAGTTCGTCCTGATGAACAGTTAAAATTCGAGAAATCAGACCACACAAATAAATAAATAAAGCTGGATTTTAGTTTATTCTGATGGATGAAATTAAACTTTAAATACCAAAACTGATTAACCTGAATTTTATTTGTTTCAGTGAGTTGCGATTTGGTAATTTCCATTTGGCTAACAAGAGTACTTAGTTTGTTAAACTCCTCTTTAAGCCCCTTTAGTTCTGAGTCCATCCATCGGAGTTTGGTTGATTCGGTTGTCAGATGAAGCAGAGCTAAACATGAGAAGGAAAGATAAAATCACTTTTAGAGAGACACAATTTTGAAGCTACAATAAAAGTTTTGCTAGGATTCAAACTTACAAAGAGTCTTGTGTATTCTTCAACCGCAAAATCTGATTAAAAGAAATATAGAAATCAAGAAATGCTTTTATAAATCTTATTTTATTTGGAAATAAAATCTAACAATTACTTTAAAAAATGATCTCAATCCGCATTTTAAAAACTAAATTGCTCAATTTGAAAATATATATACTATGTAAAAGTTAAAATTATGGGTTTAGAAGAGAAGTTCCTCGTATCAATCTTTCTTTTAAAAGTTTTGCATTCATCTTAATTTAAATGAATTTTATACAAACTCTAATCTATAAATGCAAAAAAATGAATATAAAGATACTAATGAATGGTGTTGTGGTTGGTATTTGTATAGTCCCAGATTTTCAAGCGTTCACAAACCTATTAATACTTAAAGAATGGTTTTTTTTTTTGTTACGGCTAGTATAATCATAAACCTTCTTTTATAAAAATATTTTTGAAAGTCTACAGATTCGAAGCTTTAGACGAATTTGTCAATCTAAATCATAAACCATAAGTCTAACAGTTTTCTAAATATTAAAAGTTCCAAATTTTTAAAGAAAAGGTTGCAATGACCAATTGAAAAATGTTTTCTAGAAACCCAATCGAAAGATGAAAGCTTTCTAAAGATCTAACCAAAAATTAAAAAGCTACCATGGTTTTTAGCTTTTGATTTT